>JAYXIM010007936.1:0-34293 GCA_037575425.1 Anastrepha fraterculus
ACATGACATTTTTTCCAGTTGTAATCGTATTATACACATTTTTTTCTAAAAGTGCCTATGACAATTTGAAGTCATCAGTCCCATCACTTTGAGTACTAAAGATTGTCACTTATAAGCAAATTTGGTGTATGTTTTAGAGTTTTAATATGCAACATTTAATTTATTCAACATTTGCTGAAAACTATTTCATTAATATATTTATCATTTTTGTTAATAATTACTGGTAAACTATTTTTTCGCTGAATTCAGAAAAAAAAATTGGCTAACACTGCTGCAGTTTTGCTTAAATTGTTTTTAATAAATGCGTCATAAATGAATTCTTCTTGATTGGCGCTATAACCGCTTACGCGATTTTGGCCGAGTTTAACAAAGCACGGCAGTCGCTAACCGGCGCCAGTTGAACACACGAAGTGAAGCCAAGTACTTCTTCACCTGATATGTCCAACGCAGATGAGGCCTTCCTCTTCCTCTTCCTCTGTTACCACCAACTGGTATCGTAACGAATACTTTCAGAGCAGAAGCGTTTGCATCCATTATGAAATGACCTAGCAAACGGAGTCTCTGGATCTTTTTCCGCTGCGCTATGTCTATATCGTTGCAGAGCTCACACAGCTCATCATTCCATCGCCTGTGACATTCGCCGTTGCCAACGTGCAAAAACCAAAAATCTTGCGCAGAATCTTTCTCGCAAATACTCCAAGTGACGCCTCATCGGATGTTGTCTTCGCCCAAGATGTTGCGCCATACTATAGCACGGGCATGATGAGAGCCTTATAGAGTGTTAGTTTTGTTCGCTGAGAGAGGAATTCATTACTCAATTACCTACTTAGGCCAAAGTAGGTTTTATTGGTAATGAAGATTCTCCGTTGGATTTCAAGGCTGACATTAAATGACTAAATAAAAGAAGAAATCGTAACTGTTAACAATGACGTGGGTGTCGATATGCTAATGCGCCGACTAAGACCGCTGATGTCAATATCATCGGCATATGTTAGTAATATCACGCGCTTTTTATAAATTTTGCCAGTTCTGCAACTCGCTCAATCTTTTCCGGCATCAAGTTAAAGTCACACGGTAGCAAGTCATCCTCTCTGAAGCCTCCTTTGGTAGCAAATGGCTCGGAGAGGTGCTTTCCAATTTTGACAGATATCTGCTAGTACTAACAAGTGCCATCTTGCAGAAGTATTAGTTTTGCGGGGATTCCAAATGCAGACATCGCGACATGTAGACAGCTCCTTTTCGTGCTGCTGAATGCGACATTAAAATCAACGAAAATATGGTGTGTGTCGGTTCTCCTTTCATGGGGCTTCTCCAAAACTTGGCGTCTTGCAGACTAGATGATGACCGTTATCATTACGGTTCATCAATCAAAAATAATGCTGCTGGTGGCTTATAAATATGTAAAATTCCTTTCTAGTCCTTTGTTTCAGTTATGCCTTTCCAATTGAGCGTTTATATAAATCGACTAACTGTAATAAAAACTGTATAGTAATAGCCTTTGTTTGCATTCGGTTTTGTAGGCTCATTTCAAGAGGTTTCTAAATCAAGTATTACATACCGCTTTTAGACCATTCGCCATATTCGACCGAGCTCTTCAATAAGTTTTGGGAATTAAAAATTAATTAATGCACACCTATGGTCTCTCCTTGAGGGTTGTCATCTAGTCATGATGAGGGGACACAGTAAGTGCAATGATCACAAAAAAGATGCCAGCGGTAGCTTAGTGGGCGGCAAGGTCGAGGGTGAGCACCGAAGTTAAGAACAAGAAAGAATGTAGCGTCTGTCCACTGGCTAGTGGCGACTATAGCGGGCGTCTGTCTTGTATCAAGTGGCGCGCTGTAAAGGCATACCCATGGGTCGAGCAGTAGAATTCCATTGGACTAGAAAACCTGGGCTAATCCCCCATCTTTTCGAAATAAATTGATTACTGAAACCAGAACTGGCTCTACGTTCCCACCGGAGTTATAGAAAATTATATGCATGTATGTGTATAGAACTGACAGCAAAACTAAATCACTTGACTATTTTTCTGCCATTGTTCAGATTTGCCCAAACTTTCACCACTAAATTTACTATCAAAATATCTATGCCCCTAAATTCTTAGAAGAAGTTAAAAATATGAGTTGTTTAATAATTTTATTCTACTTGCCCTGGTTCTTTTATTCCAGAAGCCCTTGAGATTCTGTTTTATTTAAACGATTACGCTCATAATGAGCCATTATTTGATCTCCAATTGGAATTGTGTGCATTACCCATAAACACCCTTTGCTATCTAACTTCCTAACATATGATTCTGTCCTAACTGTTTACCTCCACTCATAGCACACAATCAGAGTACAACTTAATTATCTCTGCATACTCACACTTCCGCTAACCAGCTGTAATTACCCTCAGCATGGATGCTATTACTCAAAGATCTAGTCTAGAATTTCTTCACAGCAACGAAAGAAAACAAACATTCCGGTAATTTCATTAGTTCACTTCAAAATGCCAAACGCGGTGAAACAAAATATTGTATTCCAGTAGTGGAGTAGCCTTCAACGCATTAGCATTTGCACCCTAATGAATGCTGATGTGTGGAAAAAATATCAAGTTTCAAAAATTTAATACTATTTGATGTTTAAAATTAAAAATTTAATGAAACTTCTATGCGTGAAACTGGACAGATGTTTGCCTTACGCGCACTCAAGAATATGAATATACATACATACATACGTATATATGTATGTGTGTATGTACATATGTAGGCATGTGCACACTTCTGAATCTGAAACTCTTAAGTCGCACTACTCCGAATTTAGAAAATGTCTTCTAATAAATTGTTTGAAAAATGTCAGCTATGTGAAAATTTCCTGTTAAAATGCTTGTCTACACATGTTGCAAGTAATATTACTAACAATAAACTAAAATGTATGAGTACCTACCACGCACTTACACACATCTTTTACAAACACAAATGTCATTTAAGAAGTTGTTTGCAACGTCAACGACACCATCAGCAACAACAGCAAAATATTCGTTATGAAACACATGTACACACGAGGTTCTTTAGTCTGTGTAAAGTCTTCACAGTTCTAAAGGAAAGATTGGTCCCATTGTTGAAAACATTCCATTTCCTATCTAGACCTGATATAGTTCAAAAAATTAAAGTAATACAATGAAAAGTAAGTAAATTGTACTAAAAGTGGTCCGACTGTAATGCATAAAGTATGCAATTTTTTTGCAAGTGAACGAACTTGATCTGAAATTCTTTTAAATTTTTGTTGTTGTTTGCTAAAATAAAATATTGCATCGTATTCGCATTTTTATTTATTTATTTTTTTTTTTTTTTTGTAAAGGACCTGAAAGTTTCAACAAGGACATATGGGCATAAAATCGTCCCGAGGTACCATAAACAGTGAATACTGCTCAGATATCATCTTAAAGATTTCTCCGTCTTCGTGACAGAAACCGCATTTATGGAGTCTACACATTGCTTTTATTGCTCCCTGTTGTATCTTAACATCCAAGAGGAGCAAATCCAGCATAGCATTTAAGGCATCGCTGGAGGTTGTACTCATTGCACTCGTAATGCATAAACAAATACTTCTTTGCAGTCTGTATAGGTCCTGACGTGTGGTCTTAACTATAATACGTCGCCATAGTATAACTATAGTACGTCGCCACCAATCTACAGAGTCATAAGTGGTGATTGTTTTGATAAGTGCTGTGTATATCTCCAGGACCACAGCAAGTTATGTACCCCGGTTTTAACAAAGGCTTGAAATGTCTTTAATGCGCGATCTATCTTCAGCGAAACATGTGACTTCCAAGTCAGTTTCTTATCCAAGATTACTCTTATATTTTTTATTTCGTCCCACATAGTAATAAAATGAATTATTGCAAGAATCTTCTCACTACTAGTTACAGAAGAACTGTAAATGAAGTATAATTTACTTGGAACTTATGAAAATAAAGGGCTAGAAATCACTCAAGCACATTTAAGATAATAAAAGATACTTATATGAAAAAAACATGCTTGATAAAAGAAAATTAAACAATATTTAGTTTCGTTTCAACTTGGAATAGGAAATACAGTTGAATTGTTATTCATATACTTTATACATGAATATATAAATTTTATTATTTATATTTATTTTACGCATGTATATTTATTAATATATATTTTTTTTTTATTAAATAAGAACGCAAATTTAATATAAAGTGCCATAAGATAAAATTATCATAAGTTACAAATCTAAGTGGAATTATTTACAAAACTAGTTTTTCAGTTGTGGTCCCAAAGCTAAATTTGGTGCAAGGTGTCATACAATTTTTAAAGATTATTTCTCAGGAAAATGCAGAAGAGATCTATATCCATTTCTTCTTGTACAATTTCAAAAGTCATTTGGCCCCAGTACAATAGACGCAGGACTCAGACAGTCCTGGAGACTCCGCACCATTAAATTTCCAAGCTCGTAGTAATATTTACCGGGCATTGGACGATCGGCAAACCCGCAGAAAAGCTAAGTTTACCATTTAATGCCTAGTGGAGAAGCTGTGGGGACTTTTTAGAAAACGAGACAGTTGAGCACTTTCTTTAGCTAGCAGCTAAACGATTAAGGTCACTGGGTGCTCCTTTCTTCGACAGCCCGTGGCAGTGCTCCAACCTAAATGTCATCAACCTTCTCTGTAGTAACAGACAGCTCTGGTTGGCTGTAGATATCTGCTCGTTGGAGGCCTCATAACGGTATCAAAACGGTGCTTTAGTGCTACTTAAAGAGTTCCAGATTGGTATTTCAACCATTGCACCTAGGTTTGCCATAAAAAGATTTTAATGTACGTATGTAGCTAGAGTAAACTCTTATTGTAGTGCAAAAGGCGTCTTTTGATTTAAAATTGGTAACGGTTTCACGAGAACTGGACAATTAATTGGGCTGAGTCTAGGACATTCAACATTCAATATATGTAAATAGAATTTTACATCTGCTTGGATCAAATTCTGGACTACTTCCAAACACCTACAGTCTAATAGTTGTGTATGTGTTCCAAGCCTTCTGCGAAATTATACAGGGATATTGTACATTTGTATGTATGTATGTACACTCCCACTTGTAAATATAGATGTGAATGTGAGTCCTTAATGCTTGGCGTCTGTTGTTGCTGGTGTCAATGTCGTTATAGTAGCTGTCATCCGTTTTCGCGGCAACCATTTATGATTGTTTTTGTTGTTATTATTGTCGTGAATGTTGCTGCAACCCATACCATTAATGGCGGTTACTTAGCGGTTCCTTGCAGCTTGTTATTGGCGTCTGACACCTTTTCGTCGAGACTGTAGGTATACGTTTAGTTAGTAGTGTCAATTCGTTTCCTTCGTTCATTTTGCTGTCTTGTTGTTGCTGTTATTGCTGTCATGTAAGCAATGTTGTTATTTTGAAAAATTACAACACATTTGTAAGGTATTTCATATGCTTGTTGGTAGCTCTTTACCATCAAGTGGGTGTGTGTTGAGGGTGTCTACATAGAGTTGGTGCATGGCTGATGCTCGGATGCCAAGTGGCAAGTTAGCGGAATTCTAGCAGAGTGTCGCTGGCGCATGACGGTAATGCTTTTCAGATAATCAATTTCTGGTTGTCACTAGAGTTTTATGGTTTAGCTGCAATTTACTTTAAAGTTCTGTTAGGAAGATATAACAGCGGGTGTTGCTTTACAATTTTTTTTCACATAAATCAAAAATATCATTAAAATTTTATGGCACTTGGTATTTATAAATAAGTAAGGGCACATGACTACCTCAATCGCGCCATATGTGCACCATCTGCTCGAACCCAATTTTTCATCATAACTAATCTTATCCCGCTAATAACGTGCCGCGTGCTTGTTTCCTACTTGTCAAACATAGACGTCAGGTGCAGGTGAACGTCATACCCACAAACAGTAGTTTAAAGGGATCATATCACATAACTTGAACGGCCCCATACTTGACTTGATTTGGTCTCCAAAAGTTCGCCTTACAAATCTTGCATCTTGCAGGAACCCTTCAAACCCTTTACCCCTTAAGCTATTAATTTTGACACAAAACTTCTTACGGTCGAAGTTTGATACTTATTTTTTTCTATTCCTATAGATTTTGGTGTGGAATATTAAAAAACCGAATATTAACATATTTGGGTGTGGTGCTCGCCATTAAGAGTAACATTCGCTTGAACATCAGTTTTGAAAAAGTAGGAAGTAATGATTTCTCTGCCTCACGAAACCACTCCAAAATGTTTATGCTTTGTAGTACATCAGTTAGTTATATTAGTTAGAGAATACTCTGTGGTTTATTGTACCTACAAATGCTGGAATCTTTCTTAACTTAAAAAAAACGCTCTCTGAGGTACTACGATAACACCTCCGGCTAGAATTTTGAGAAGTGGTTGGGAGAACCATGAAGCAGTGCCATTTGCAAGGATTTTGCTCAAAACCCCTGCAAAAAAGACGTCAGACAACTTAAAGTTGCAAAAAAAAGTTGCTAAAAAAATGTTCGTACCTCCGGCTGAAAATTTGTAGGCTTACTGTTTGAAGGTCACAAATGCTGTATATAAATCGTCAGACATCTAGATCGCTGCAAAAGTAGTGTCAGACGACCCCAAATTTGTAAATTTTTTTCGAAATTTTTTTTTTTACCTCCGTCTGACGTTCTCACATATTATAGTGGGCACTATTTTAAGTGTATATTTAAATCGTCAGACGGAAATACCGCTGCTAAGTCATCCTACAATATCCGTGAAGTTCCGGTCTGCCTGAATTTTTTTTTTTTTTTCGGAATTTATTTTTGTTACCTCCGTCTGACATTTTTACATACTTTTGCAAAAAGCATTTCAAGTACACACTTAAATTGTCAGACGAAAATACCGTTGCAAAATACTTATCTCAAGCCACTTACAGTGCTACATATTCGTTTAAACGCATTGCATTTTTTTCGTTTACTTTAGAACTGTTTTAAGATCACAACAATAACAACAACAAATATTCTTCCAAACTATTCGTTTAGGTAACAGTAAACCATCGTTGCATTTGTTTATTATCTATTGCTTTTTGTTGTAAAATAACGGGTCTCTATTTAAAATTGTGCTTAGAAATGATACAGCTCTTAGTCTATAAGTCCCAACAACCTATAAGTATATTGGAGAAGTGAAATATGAAGGGAATGCTGATTAGTTTTAATCGCGACAAGCTATCGAAATTTGAAAAAATAATCTTTTAACTGACAACCACCCTCCGGTTTTCACTGTTGACAAGCCACCTATCTTTTTTTTAAGATGCTTACTTTGGTGCCACACTATAAAAATATATATAAAAAATGAGTATTTGACCAGACTACTACTACCTTAATTACGGATTGGGAGTTAAGCAAGAAAAAGTAGATCATCAACTTACATACATATGTATGTATACATATGTGAACGTATTATTAGAAAGATCGTAGATTTTGGTTTTTTCTCTGAAATGTGCCCTCTAAAATTTCATTCTTCATAAATATGTAGAAGAATGCAAAAAAATTTTTCCGTAAAATTTTTCCGCAACATCTCGGCATGTTGTGTATGTTTGTATGTACATACACATGTACATATGTATGCGAAGCTAAGTCCAATTTACAGATAATGGTTATACTTAAACATATGCTATGCGAATATACATATGTATATACTTAGACATGCATTTTCCTTTCACCCGCAATCGTTTTTATTTTCGTCAAGAGATTGCATTTCAATTGTAAATCAATTTATTTCAATTCACTTCACTTGAACCACAAACATCATGCATTGCCTTTTACTGTTAATATAAACCTGTGTATGTATGTACGTATGTATGTATGTGTATGCTCTTCTCATTTTCATTTATAATATTTACATTTGATTTGGTTCGTCTGCATATCAAATGCATGCAGAAGAGCTAACCCAGAAGAAGAATAATCACAATTGCATTATTTATTGTTGTTGTTGCTGCATCAATCTGCAAATAAAGTAATTTATATTGGCGCCACAGTTGCTTAAGGATTTCTCTAGTGATTGTGTGCTAAAAGTTCTTAGCACACAGCAGCTAGATTTTACCCGTACAGAGGCATGTACGGATATGTGCATATGTAGGTATATGGTGTTTGCCCTTATACGTGTATATATGTATGTATATGCGTTTAAAATTTATGTAAATAGGCGCACGTCACTCATCGACAAGTACTCGGGTAAAGGCAACCCTTATCAACAGCAGCAACCCTAATGAGCATGCATTTTGTATTTATGTGTGAAAATATATCCAAGTACCCTGCAGCGAAAACTCAACCTAATTAAACCATTTTTGGTTCAAAACTTATAGGATTTCATTGAGCATTGCGAACCACAAGTGGGGTCGTGTGATTAGTGAGGCTTCGAATATCATGGAGTGTATGTAAGAGACATGCTAGAAAATGATATAGTTTTTCAAATTCATTTGAACATATTTGAATTTATAATTTAAGAAGAATTATTATTTAGCGAAGTAGAGAATAAAATGAAATTAAAATTTTTTTCTGGTCTCAATATCTGTGGTCAGCATCTCTCTTCAGTAGTAAGGCAATGTTTTGGTCTATAGAGTCTTGCAATAACAATCAACACGCACGGATTTGAGCAGCAATTTTTACAGGTATAATTTCCAGAATTTAACATTAAATTGGTACTATCAAAACAATCTGTTGAAATTTGAACAAAACTAAGGCGCCACAGTGTAAAATTCATCAGTTACTTAGATGAGTCATATGTAGAGGGAAATCGCACAAGGTCCAGCTACTTGTTTAATTCAATGGAACCAAACTGACGGATTTTTCTACAGGGTATTTAAATAAACATGCATATGTCTGTAAAGGGAAAGGTTGATTGATGAAAATTGAAGAAAAGCGCAGCAAAGGGTTAAAAAATGAGAATTTATTTGCAGAAAGAAATCCAAGAAATACAACCTTCAAGTGGAATTATGACAGCAAGAGCATCATTTTTTGATATTTACATTACTTAGCTGACGCTGACATTTGAGAAGTGCATTAGCGCAACAGTTATTGAATGGTGATGAGGAAGAAAACTTTTCTGGATGCCATCGTAGCCGGATGGGTTCTGAGTGACTATTAATTCGGAAGTGCACATGTTCGAGTCCTCAGGCATGAAATACCATTGGTTAGAAAATGTTTTTTCTAATGACGGTCGCTTTTAGGCAGAAAATTGCAAACCTCCGAGTGTATTTTTGCATGACATCCATCTGCCGTTCACAGGGAGCTTAAAACTGGCCCATCATTTGTAGAGTGTAAGTGTTAATTTTCATATATAAGCATATACAAACATATGTATATATATCGTTATATACATATGTATTAGTTTGGGGAAAAGAAATCCATTTGTAAAATTTTTGGGCCAATGGCTTACACCTTTTTTATGGTCGATCTTTACGTCATGTGGGATGCTACGACTACCTAGCAGGTCGGTTAACTTCGATTAGTTCTGTGATCAAAACTGCACATAATTAGCTGTTACAGTATCGGCACCATAAACACCATTCACAACTTCAGCGGTCTGGTTTGCATTTTCGACTTTATCAAAGAAAAACTATAAAACGTACCGAATTTTCTCTTTGCTATCTTCCATTGTTAACATCCTGTAACTCACAATTAAATGGTACCAACCAAAAATAGTAAAAATAAATGTTATCTAGTATAAATCAGTTTGACAACGAGCTTAAACTCGAAATTGTTTGATCAATACTTTACGAGCTATCGCTTACTACAGCAATCTACTGAGAAAATAATGGTTTTCTTTTTCGCCAAACTAATATGTATATAAAGTATTTTTCAAAAGAAACGGTATTTTAGGAACCACCCCTGCAGGCACTTGCTGGAGGCTGAGCCACCTCCCAAGTGAGCCAAGATACATTTCAATAATTACATTGACGAGATCCGGAATCACACACAACTGCAACTACTGAGCCAAGCAACTTCTCTTCTTCTTAATTGGCGCGATAACCGCTTACGCGATTTTGGCCGAGATTAACAAAGCGCGCCAATCGTTTCTTTCTCGTGCCAACCGGCGCCAATTGGACACACCAAGTGAAGCCAAGTCCTTCTCCACCTGATCTTTCCAACGCAGAGGAGGCCTTCCTTTTCCTCTGCTACCACCAGCTGGTACCGCATCGAATACTTTCAAAGCTGGAGCGTTTGTATCCGTTCGGACGACATGGCCCAGCCAACGAAGCCGCTGGATCTTTATTCGCTGCGCTAAGTCTATGTCGTCGTAAAGCTCATACAGCTCATCGTTCCATCGTCTACGATATTAGCCGTTGCCAACGTGCAAAGGTCCAAAAATCTTACGCAGAATCTTTCTCTCGAACACTCCAAGCGTCGCTTCATCGGATGTTGTCATTGTCCAAGCTTCTGCGCCATATGTTAGGACGGGCATGATGAGACTCTTGTAGAGTGTTAATTTTGTTCGTCGAAAGAGGACTTTACTGCTCAATTGCCTACTTAGTCCAAAGTAGCACTTGCTGGCAAGAGAGATTCTACGTTGGATTTCAAGGCTGACATTGTTATCGGTGTTAATGCTGGTTCCCAAATACACGAAGTCTTTTACAACCTCAAAATTATAACTGTCAACAGTGACGTGGGTGCCGATACGCGAGTGCGCCGACTGTTTGTTTGAAGACAGGAGGTACTTCGTTTTGTCCTCGTTCACCACCAAACCCATTCGCTTTCCCTCTTTATCCAGTTTGGAGAAGGCAGAACTAACAGCGCGGTTGTTAAGGCCGATGATGTCAATATCATCGCCCTCCCTCCTCCTCCAACCATCACTTATCGCATCAGACGAAGAGCATCAGCTCCCTCGTGAGATCTGCGTAACTTTAGACCTAACCTGTCAAAATAGTATGTTTCCTGGGTTTTCCCGTTAGATGAGATAGACGATAACGACCGGTGACTAGACCGGTGACTAGACGCTTGATCAAAAACAACAAAAACGAGTTCGAATAATAAATAGATTAAGTTTAAGGCAATCATAAATAGCGGATGTGCTTGCTATAGTGGATAAATTTGAGTTTGTATATTAACTTTTAAATTATACAGTCTCAGTCCAAGAACGAAAATATAGCAGGCGCAAATGCATCAATTAAAAATTAGCCAAGTCACGCCTTTTACAGAAATTTCGAATCAATAAGTCCACGGTCTTTTCTAAATTCTTGCTAAAGAATGCAGGAGGTCGCTCTCGCTCGAGTAGAGTAAATGATAGGCTCTGAGCTGGACCTTCAACGAGTGGTAGAGGACATAAGCATTCCTCTAAACGAGTTATACTCTGCAATTGACCTGAGCGCAATCGTAACTACGGAATTTAGGGTATCCAAAGCGATCTGTCTAAAACTGATTCTTAAAAGGACAAAATGTCTGCTTGAATTCAACAGATCAACTACCAGCGTCCTCACAGATGTTATAAACGTCACTGCACTATTGACACCCTAGCCAGTAGAATGGGTGTATCTCACATTGGCTTCTGCAGGAGCTGTGGATATGAAGAAGAAATTGAGTCGGTACAACACCTCCTCTGCGAATGTCCTGCACTTTAAAGAAGCCGTGCCAAATATCTTGGCGATTATTTCTTTGAGGTTTTAAGAAATTTGCAAAATGTCTCTCTGGAGGGACTAGTTACCTTCTCAAAAAGATCTAAGTGGATTCGACAACTTAGGAGAAGGAAAATAATTCAGGTATAAAAATGGGCCTTAGGGCCACCGAGAGTCTTGTGTTAAGCAAGCAACCTGACTAACCTAACCTAACCTAGTCCACGGCCTTGGCGAATTTCCAGCAAAAATCTGGATCTACACTCTTAGAATATTCAATTAATTCAAGAAGTGAAACTTTTGATCCTTTCCAGTCGCGGTTTTCTTTCGATTAGAGCTCTACAAAAGGGTTTGTGCAGCTATTGAAAATAATATAGATAGGAAATAGTCATGTGTCAATGAGATCAATCGCATATGAAGAATGCACATATTCATACTTTTCGGCTTCACGAATGCAACCCGCAAGTTTTCAACCGGCACCAAGGCTATTGTGCTGGTCTTCGATACTTTCATTATTTTCAATGTGTTTTATAAAGTCTGAAATGTACACACTTGCATACATACATATATCACACAAAAGTATATGCACATGAATTTGTGTAGTATTTGTTACATGCTTTTGAGCAGCTCAAAACAAAAAATGTCGTTCAAATGTCATCGAAATCGCATTAATAATGAATTACAGTCAAGGCATTCCTTTTTTAGTTTTACACAAAAGAAAACTCCACATGATTATTGTTAAAGCAATGCCACAATTCAAAGGAATTGCTGAGACGAATTTTCTGCAAACCGTACGCAAAGGAACATAAGGATATTAGAAGGCATAGCTGGTATGACCAGCGTTTCGAGTAATATGCAAGTACAATTGGACTACCAACTACGAGCTAGCCTTTTTATATCCCCTGTGTTGTTATATAAGTGTGTATGTGTCGGTATTTGTACAAATAATAAAAAAATTGAAATCGATATCTGCAGCTGTACAATTCAATCAATTTTTTGCTTACTTTTTATGCCTTATGGAGCTATGCCTACAAAGGACCAACTTTTCCGGTATTTGTAGGGGACTCAATATTCTCATATTTATGTGATCAGCATTGTTTCCCATTACAAGTGACTTTTCATTTCAATTATTTGTTAGTTATTTTCTATTTCGTTTTGTATTTGTAGTTTATTGAATTGCGGTTGTTATGCCATCGTGTTGTGGTGTGGTCAACGCATACAATAAAGTCTGGCAGCTACAAAAATCACTTTTTCTCGACCCAGGTGAGCGGCTTTGTTCGCAAAATCAACTTTAATGCTAGACATTTATTTGCTAGGTAGGTACTTCATTTTATTGGCTGTGATATGTACTTCTATTTATGTGTATGTGCATGTGTACTTGTGTTGGCCTGAAAAACTGTATGTGATTTTTCGTAGTCTTTGTTTCTTGAACCACCCGCCACTATGTCTAGCGCGAGCACTCGAGCTGCACAATGCTCTGCGGGAATCGTTTATACTCTATAGAGGAGCAAATTACTTTACAAGGAAATGTGCCTGCATACGAGTATGCCGTAATAAATCGGACTGGGTTAGAAATAGCAGAGAACTAGCTCGGTACGGAGCAGTACTGGCTTTCATTCTGTCTGCGTACAATGCTTTCAAATGCCTAATTTTACATGAATGTGAGGCCCAAGGACTTTGGGACGCATTCTGAACTAGTGATACGTGGTACAGTTATCAAAAATGAATTGGGCAGAAACAAGTTTAACAACTTCCTGCAACCTTCTATTCATGCGGCATTCAGGAGGTCCTAGGCTCGATCCTTCGGATCTTATTTACTACTTTTATTATATTTTTTCTACAATGAAATGCCTCCATCGTAATTTACTTTAACATTTATTATCAGCATGATCATCAATTAGCGTCACAGTCCGGAGTGAGCTTTAGCTGTCTAAGCAATCTTTCTCCATTCATCATAATCCAGCGCTAGATATTACTAGTTTTTGATGACTAATTTTTTTAGGTCCCCCTCTGTGATTTTATGCATCCAAGTTAATTTTGGTCGGCTACGTAGTCTTGAGCATAAAAGATTATAGCTCAGTAGGAGTTTTCGTGGCCTACCGCCATCCATGAGGACGATGTGACCCGCCCATCTGATGCATTGCGACTTGATAAATCTTACAATATCTTCGCCATTTCAGAAACTGAGCAGCTTCTTATTGTGCCTGACTTTGTACTCGCCATTTTCTTTGCGTATTGGGCCAAATACTTTATGTAATATTTTGCGCTCAAATGTTCTTAGGCGGACCTCGTCTGCAAGATTCATGCTCCAAATTTCTGCCCCGTAAGTCCACAGCACAGGTAGTGTGTTTGGTGTTTTATGGTTAGAGAGGTTTTGATTTTGGGAGATTTATATATATTAGCGTAGTATGCTCGTTTGCCGCGATTATCCTGTCAGATGTACAGTACTGCATTATGTTGTCGATACCTATTAGTACGCCGAGATATGTAAATTTGGGCATGCTCTCAAAACTGAAGTCTTCGATGTCAATAACGCCAGTCTTTAACAGCATAATGCAAAACTAGATTAAAGATGGTTATTGAAAATGCATCACCTTGTTTTACACCACTGTTGATATTAAATGGGCTCGTCATATTTTGTTGTATAGAAACTTCTCCTTTCGTGCTTTTCAGCGCAAGCATCATCAAACGAACCAGCTTTGATGGGATTCCTAATTCATGCAGGAATCCCTGTGTTCAGGATTGCCGCCGGCGTTCATTGTGCCACCCCGAGTATCACCTGTTCTACTCAGTTACGAAATAAATGGTTCTTTAAGAGATTGCACCAATTTTTTTTACTGCGGGGTAGTTTTGTATATGGGCGTTGTTGCTTGTAGTACGCCCAGCTGTGCGATTGCTATTATTGAGTGATTTGTTGCATTTTCTTATACTCTGAGGACGTTATGGTCCTTAAATCTTTTCAAGTGCGTTTTTCTCTTTTGTTCCAATATTTCGCATCTTGAAGATGTCTCAGGGTACTCCATTGTTCTCCGTATGTAATAAAGTATGTATCATTTATAAGGGTATGTAAGGGCTATATTCCTGAAACATACTAGTAGAATTGTTTTTTCTTGACCTTACATACTTCTTGCTCTTGGGATTTTTTTTATTTCAACCGTTAGCTTTTTCCCATACCTACTTCAAAATTCACTAGAAGACATTTTAGTTTGAGGGTAATCAAATCAATTTGTTTTAGTTGCAAATAGAACAGTTCTTTTATATGTATCTGAAGTATGAAGAAGTAAACAAGGGCGAATGTGTTTTTGCAATCTAGAGGAATTCATACTCGTCATCTTCATGACACACACTGTCGGTCCTCATAGCCGAGCGGATGACAACCATTTGACTAATTCTGGATTCTGTTGTGGGCATAAAACATTAAATGCTAAGAGGACAATGATCAAATCTGTTCTGGTAAGGTCTTTTTATCTTCTTAAGAAGATTAAGAAGATATTTTGTTCCGGATCACACTTCAGTCCAGTAAATGCCTGGAGTTATGCAAACACTTGTCTACCTATAGGAATCTATAAATCTAAAACAACTCATCTTGGACAATATGACAGTGTGGACAATCAATAATTCGAAGTTGTGAGGGAGCTGTATACCTTGGGCCCAGCAGGAACGAAAATGGTGACAGCGTGGAGATTAAACAGATAAATCTTGCCAAAAGGTGCTTTTTTTGGAGTTAGTAGGCAACTGAGAAGTAGAGTTCACTATAAAAAACACCCACAATGAGTGAAGACACTCCAGCAATGCGAATCTTCGGCCCGGTGCATTAAAAAGGAAGAGGAAGGCCACATCTCTGTGGGAAGGATTAGGAGATACAGAACTTGTCAGCGCTCGGGATTTCTAGCTGATACCAGCGAGCGCTGGATAGAACCACTAACGCGCTATTTTGGATTCAGTCAAATCCTATACACGGTTGTGTTACTATATAAGTACGTTAGTAAGTTTCTATAAATAACCGATTAGCATCGCTGAAAAATAAAGCACTCAAATAACTCACTGCTCACTCTCTGAATCGCAAAATCAGTTTCACAAATTTTCACTCATACATCAATATGAACGAATAATTTGATATATAAGTCAGAATGAGGGAAGTAATAGTAAGGATGGTATAAAATAGCCATATATGATACAATCATAAGTTGACTTCGCGTAATGATCCGCAGGAAGAATTTGGTGAATGGTTTGCCGCTGTGAAGAAGAATCTTCGCCTTTTTCACCAAAATTCGACACAAATTTCAAATTTGGTATATTTTTTATTTTATTTTTATTTTTATTTTTTTGTTCAGAGGAGGTTAAAATGAAAATGTCAGAAACATCATCCGTGCCGTCACATGTGGGGATGCTCCCACTAACCCTATAACATTCGTGGAGCCGTGTTTTTACTTTTTACGAAATAAACAAACCAGGTACCTACGTCCAGGTTTTTCTCCTATTGCGTCTGGAGGGTGTATTGTTGTCTCACCAATGATTGGAGACTCTCTTATTCATCTTTAGACACAACAGTGAATTTCTCGACCGAATGCGCAGTATGGGGTCGGCCATTTCTTGCGTCGTGTCTAGTGGATCGAATTGGAAAGCCTAACGCTTACTTGTTCGTGCATGGGCAGGAAAAGAGCAATACAATTTAAGCTGCATCAAAACCGCAGCACGAAAATAGGTAAAAGTTTGCCCAGTAGCACACAAGTCACAGCAAAACTATATGGAGTACCAATTGAAAAGCTTACAAAACAAAGCTGACACATTCATGTGGTATTATGGCATTAGAGAAATAATACTAGCTTACGGTCATTGGGTCCGAAAATACTCTTTCAAGGGATGTTGTTAGCTCATGTGTGAACTTTGATGCCAGCCTCCTTGGTGTTCCCAAAAGATTTTCTTAACATGTTATTACACCTACTTAGTTCTGCCATAAGTTCTGTTACAAGTTAAGTCTTTGATAGATATGAAATTATAATACCTTTTGTATGAAGTAAGATTTATTTACTCATATAAATATTAAACAAATAAAAATTTTCAATTGTCATCCGAAACGAAAACAATTTTCTTTTACATAAGATTTCAAACGATTAGGCCATTCAGCTATTGCCGCACGCACGGTTTCCATGGATATTAACGTCGGTGCTTGAACTAAAGATTGTTTAAGACTATCCAAATTTCTTTGAGGTCTTCGACAGGCCATGATCTCCAAATCTGACTACAAACTGTAGTCCAATTGATTTAGAGATGTAACGTCTTTACAAGACACTCCCCAACAATGCATTACAGAGGCTATATGGTGGCCACGCTGAACGCTTGGAACAACATTTTTTGCGTATTTAGAAGTTTTATCATAGATTTTGACGTTTTGCTTATTAAGAACTTCTTCAACCGTGAAAATTTATCATCTGTGAAAAAAATATTTTAATGGCCGTTGACCGCGTGGTGCCGAAGAAGCTGCCAGCATTTGTCGAATCTAATTTCCTTCAAACGCGTTGTCAAAAGATGACCAGTTGAGCGATGGAAGGGTTTTATATGGAGATCATCTCTAATTAGTCTTGATCTGGTGGATACACTCATTTCCTTGGACATGATTTTCAGCTTTCTAAGGGGATTTCCGCAAATTTTTTCTTAAACAAACATTCTCGAAAAATTAAGTTTCTTCAGCAATTCGCAAATCTCACTTGCACTTTTACCAGACTTTGCAATTACTGCAATACGATTTTTATAAGCTCCCCACTCCATTGTTAACAAGCGAAATTTGCCACAAAGCTGATTATAATTTATGAGTAGACAATGCATACGAACGAAAGGGAAAATAACGGAGTTTTTTTTCGAATTTGTTCTTGCCGTAAGCATAATAAAATTGTCACAGAATTTATGGCAAGACTAAGTATATATAATAAATATCATACCTTGGCGCTTACACCCTTTGGTGGGGATTTGGTGAAGCTCCTCCATCAATTGGTGGTATGCGCCTTGATATTTTCTCACACACGGATGAACCTACAGTTTGATGCCACCTTAATGCAAAAATTAGTAGAATATATAAGTAAATATATTAATGGACACTTTTCATTTTTATCTTGAATTTGTTATATGTATGTTATGTCTAAGAAATTAGTAAAAAATAATGCTCAAAATCAGTTCTGAAAACGTTCTTACCATATATCTTTTTACAACATAAATTTAAATTTTTCATATTGTTGCAAAAAAATTTAATTTATTTTTTAATTTTGTAAATATCTTTAAATCATTTAATTTTGATGAAAAGGTAAGTATAAGCGAAAAATAGCAAATTTAATTAATTTTATTTTTATATATCACCTAGCTTATTTTCTTTAACATAAAACCGTTATTTGGCGATACATTGAAAATTAAAAAATCAGGAAACATGTAAAAACCTGTGTAAGATGGGCTTACTATATGTAAGGATTTTATTGCAAACATTGTTAAGATTTGCTTTACTGCAGTAGCTTGAAAATTTCGGCTTCGACTTTACACATAATGAAATTACTTCCTACCCACCCGCTGCATATTACATGAATTACAATAAAATTGCTTACCACTTATGTGAATTAGATATAATATATTTAATGTATGCATATCTGCGGATTCTAAGTCTGCCAAAGAGCAATAGGTCCACACAGCGATATCGCGTTCGGGCGAAAGTGGGATAGTGCCAGAGGATATGTTCAAAGGTGTCTACCTCAATTTCCGTCGCAACCGAATGGGTTGGTGCATGACTACCATTCAGAGTACGTAGGATTGAAACCCCGTGTTCGAAGTAGCAAATGATAAAAACAATGTTTTCTATTAGCGGCCGCTAATAGGAGGATACATCTTCTCTCTTCTTCTTCTTCTTGGTTGGCGCGATAACCGCTTAAGCGATTTAGGCCGATTAACAGTCGTTTCTTTCTCATGCTAACTGGCTCCAGTTGGATACACCAAGTGAAGCCAAGTTCTTCTCCACCTGACCTTTCCAACGCAGAGGACGTCTATCTCTGCCTCTGTTACTATCAGCTGGTACCACATCGAATACTTTCTGAGTCAGAGCGTCTGTATCCATTCGGACGACATGATCCATCGCCTACGACATTCGCCGTAGCCAGCGTGCAAAGGTCCAAAAATCTTCCGCATAATCTTTCTCTCAAACACGCCAAGCGTTAGTTTTGTTCGTCACGATAGGACTTTAATACTCAATTGCCTACTTAGTCCAAAGTAGCATTTGTTGAGAGAGATTATATTTCAAGGCTGACGTTGTTATCGGTGTTAATGCTGGTTTCTATATAAACGAAGTCTCTTACAACCTCGAAATCATAACTGTTAACAGTGACGTGGGGGCCGATGCGCGAGTGTGCCGACTATTTGATGACAGGAGGTACTTCGTTTTGCCTTCGTTCACCACCAAACCCATACCTCTACATAATAAAATTTGGGTGCTCATATTAACGAATTATTTTAGTTATGGTTAAAATTTTACTAGAAATGCCCATATGCATTGGTATGTGAATTTTTATTTCTCGACATTGCCAAAACCCAGTAAGGGCAAAAAATCTTCCCAAAATTTTATGGTGATAGCCAAAACACGGCAACACTAATACATCCTACCCACCGAATCTGCCGCTTGTTAAACAATTTAATACTTTAAATACAAGCTTCCTGCCTTCTCGAAATGTAAATGTACAGTGAAAACAGCACAGAAAAAATACGAACTTCTCTCTGTAAAAACCAATCAATTTATTCATATAATGCACAATACCAATCTAAGTTTAAGAAATTGCAAGCAAACCCCCTAACTAAAGGCATTCGCAAGCAATAATGAAAGTTATTGAGCTTTCTGAGCTGTTTCCGCCAATAATGATATATGATGGGCTGTAGCAGCAGCAATCGTAGTCGAAAAGCCATCACGTTCCCCTCTATTTTCCCGGTGGAGTAACACAAAAGCAATGTCTCCTTGCTTCCTTGCCTTTTGGTTTCCTTAAGGATTCCGTAACTAACGAGTAACTTTGACATCTTTTGGCATACATCCATTTCCAGAGAGACAAAAGAAAAAAACAAAAACTTCCTGATCAATTGGGGATCGAAAATGTGGTAAGAACAGCAATGTTTCTACAAAAACAAAAAAAAAAATCACCAAGCTCAGAAGCTTTGTCAGTTTTTCTTTGATTTATGAATATCTTTAATAATGTTGGTGAGAAGGGCACCTCTTAAGAAGAATTTAGTCTCTGAAGAAACATGAGAGTAAATTAACAATATTGCTGTTCGTAATTCCAACAACCATTCCGCGGAAAAAAAAGTAGGATAGTAAGAGTGACAGTGGACCCCACGGCACGGTGCGTACGCATGTGGATAAGTGCAAATGTCCTTTTAATGGCGCTTTGTCATCATCATCAACAAATGTCCTACTAGGCTGCACTACGTACAGTGGAGTGACAAATGAAAACTTCACATGAGAAAAAGCGCCACGCCAAACGCACTTTTGATTTATGGCACGACTGGCCGTGCGGATGACTTGACTTTGCTTTTTTGTCGCTAAAGAGTCTGTGGATATATAGATATTTTTTGTTCGGCATCTCGACAAGTACGTATGTATAAGTACAATAAAAGTGCGGCTGGTTGGTAGGCAACCGCAAGCTTGAATACTGGCATCCTGCGTTCAAAGGCATGCTTCTTCGCTTTATCGCATACGCAGCGCGCGTCTCATCGATGCGGAAGTAGGTAGCGACAGTGTGTGTTTGAACGCCTTTCGCCAGTTTCCTGCTACCGTTTCCTTACGCACTTGCCTGCTGGTAGTTTCCTGCACCCAAATAAGAGCATACACATACATGCACATGTGACTCCTATGTTTGTATGTGTATGTGTATTAAGAGGATATGGAAGTTTTGTTTATTTGTTTGTCCCTTAGGCTAATGACAATTTTTCATTTCATTTGTCTTTCTGCGCCCTCCACTCAACTCCACTCCACTCCACTTTTCATCTTTGGCTCAAAAGCATTCTTTATACGCCTGAATTATTCGCTTATTTTGCGACTTCTCGATAATGGCTGCGTAATCATAATTTATATGCTTTGGCCATGTGACACAAATTACATATGTATGTATACATTTTTTGCCGTTATATAATTTATGATGTGTAGATTGTGATTATGATTTAATATTAATGTGTTTTATAATTAAAGTGCTCGCATTTGCACTTATGTCATACTTATGTATGTGTGTATGGACATATGTAAATTAATTTCGGTTATGGCAAATTTAGGCCCTTAATTTGTAGTAAATTTAATGTGCATATAATAGCTATACGAGTATAATATAGGTTTGTATGTATGAGATAAAAAATAATTTGAAAGCAAATAATTATGTTTACTTTACCTGTCTTTAATTGTCTTTGCTTTACTTCATAGTAGATATAAGGTGTAGCAATTTGCCTTCCTTTTTACGATAATTGTGTGTTTTTGATTGGGATAGTAAGCGCTTCCTTGAGTCTGGTTCACGTGATTAGAGGCAATAATTTTTATGGAAGAAAATGGTTATTAAAGCAACCGTATTTGATCTTGTAATCCAAGGTTTTCTGGTTATTCAAGTGGAGACTTATTGGCTCACCTGAATAGAATAAGAAAAACTAATAACAAATATTAGATTTTTTTTGTACATTTATTATTTAAAGTTTAATAATTTATGTTGCCAATTTGTTTATAATTTACTTTTAAATTGCAGTCTCCAAATTGTTGCCCATTCGCATAAACCTTATGAGAAAGCCATCCCCATAGATTTTCAGATCTGGGGAATACGGTTGCCAATTTAAAGTTTCAACGTTTTTGAACGCAATCCAAGTTTTGACAACACTGATTTATCCTGTTGAAAGATCCAATTAATAGGCTTACAGTTTTCACGAATCCCCGAAAAAGTTGATTCCACAAGAGCTGCATAGCTGTTTCCTGTCATTTTGTAGTCTACAATTTTGAATTCGGACGCGCTATTGTACGATATTGTCTCCCATACCATCACACCACCTTAACGGTTGTGATGTCGCCTCAAGTACCTGTCCTGGAAATAGTAATTGTATCCATCCGGCCCATCCATATTGAACTTCTTTTCGTCACTATCATAACTACTACTTTTTTTCCATTCACCGGAATCGTTATTTGTAACAGAACTCTAAGCCATATGGTCCCTTGCAAAATCTAGGCTGCGTTCTTTGTGAAAATTATTTAAAAGTTTTTTTTTTTGCATTTTTTTATGTTTCAGGTGTGGCGCTTTTAGAATAGCCCTTCGAATAGTATAATTGCATTTCTTGCCAATTCTTCAATTTTTGCTGTTGGAGTAGCGAAATTTGATGCAATCTTAAGGATTTTACGGGTTTCCTTCAGTGTCGAAGCCATCGTAGTTCTTACCATAGGAGGCACCTTGTTTCACGTAAGGATCTACAACGTTTGGATATCGACCAATCTTTTTGGCAATTTGACGATTCAAAAGTCTCTCTGAGGTCAGGTTATGGATTTGTCATCTTTCTGCTTTCCCGTTTTATTAGAATCAATAAATCAACCACAATATTACTGAATTTTAACTGCTGCGAAATACCGTTAGATCGTATAATATTTTGCAGTCTCTAAAGCTAATATTTACTCCGATAGCTGAGTGGCAATTATGACCCTCGGATCAATAATGGTGCATAAGAAACTGGTCACTTCCGATTGTATCCAAATTCCTGGACATAAGGCTAATCTGGGTTCCTGGTCACAGCGATTTTGTGGGAAACTGTGAGACGGATGAGTTGGCTAGACAAGGGAGATGTAAGGCGATTTCCTTGTGAAGGGAGAGGATAGGGATTCCTTTGACCATCTGCGATCTGATCTTAGAAAGAAGGGATTCGCGTCAACTCAGCGAGCGCTGGTCGAGTACTCAAATAACAAAGAGATCAAACACGTTTGCTTTAGTAATCATCTTATTCTATAAAAATTATTCCCTCTAATCACGTGAACCGGACTATATGTATGTATATATATATATATATATAAAAGTAACGCCTAGATGCCACTAGCGTCTTCTTTATGTAGAAAATTATTCTTTGGGAAAAAGAATGTTTGGTGGCTCGTATTGAAGAGACTGGAAACAGCTATCAATCTCTGCAAAATTGTGTTCAGGAGGAGGCATCAACATTGATGGGGAAATTCCCAATGTTATTGTTCATTTCTTAGTGCTTTATTGAAAAAAATTTGACCAAAGATATTCCCATACAAAATTCAAATGTTTAACAGTAGGTGCCGACGGCAATATCTATCCAGTTAGAGGTTGTTATAGATGAATAACAAATATGTGATTTTTCCGACTGTTCCACCTATCTGCTATCTGCACATGTAAACAAAGAAAACACTAAATCGACAGTTTGCGTATTTACTATAAAATACCAGTCCGCTTTTTACTCAGTACATGTGGTTGGGCCACACGTTTTTGACGTGGTAACCATCATTAGTAAAGAAGTTCTTAATACCGAAGTTGATCACCACTTTAATAGTGCCGAACACTATGGAGATCGTGATTTCCAGGCCGCTTGATATATGGATTAAAGGATTTTATTCTGCTACCGAGATCACTGTACCTAAAGGCACCGAATTGTAGGGTTACGTGCAAGAAGTCATCCATATACCCAGAAATCTTTTGCGAACGTGATGCAAAAGGGCATAAAAAGAATCAAATGATGTAATTTTAAAAACATAAAAAAATTTAATTTATTGTTTCAAATATGTGTATTTGCATCGGGTGTTTTTAGCTGCCCATGAACTATCGATATCGATAAATATGGTTTGACAGCTAAGAATGATAATTGTGTTGACATTTCTGCGCCAGAACTCTTCTAAATTATGGAAATTTAGTTTGAAAAAAAAAAAAAATATCATAGAGCGAAGTGTTGAGAAGACATCGAAACCCGTTTCGTCGTCGTTCTCAACTTTTTGGACTTGTTCTTCGACTAAGTAGAAAATTTTACGTAAGGATCTTGGCTTACGTGCCAATAAAAGACAGCTCGTGAGTAAATTGGAAAAAGAGTTTAACAAATCGAATGGGCTATGTAACTCGTAGCCGCGGCGAACTATGCTGGATATGGTATTTAATAAAATAAATGCTATGTAATTAGCTACCAGGTTTAAACAAAAAAAATCATTCCGACAATATTTCTATTTCGTATTATCATTTTTAGTTTCCAAGCTTTTAAAAAAACACCCTATATGTCTGCTGTTGAAATATTAAGTGTTTAATTATTTTTTGGAGTAACACTTACATACAGGCTATTTGCCCACTGTGTTTAATCATCAAATCTGAAAGGAAAAAGTAACTAAATTGTTCGATTCTTTTTCAGCTGCCTGGAATATTTCACTGATTTATGGTTGATGGCTAAAAGCACTTAACAATCACTAATAACACAGGTTGCATAGAAATAATGGATCAGATATTTGATCTATAATATGCTACGAGTACTAGTCAATTATACTTTTTCCATCAATAATTTCAATGCACAATCCTAATAACATATTTACTTATAATACGAGCAGCAGTAAAAGTCGGGCGTAATGAGAATAAACATCAAAGGTAAAAAGTGGCGAGAGGCTTTAGGAATTAAAATGATGTCCTGCTGCTAAGATGCTTATGTTAGCTATTTAACGAAACGAAGGTTGCCAACTAAAGGCAGGAGTGAAGACAGCTCAAAAGTCCTTCCAATAGAAACGAGGGTAGTTCAATAGAAAAGAAATGTGTGCGGCAGAATTATTTATGCTCAAAGGAGATATTGGCCGCCCATTTAATTTCAATGACAAATGCAGCACAAAAGTAACTAAAGTAACAAAACGAAGTGATGAGAATGGAATTTATTGAAGTAAGCTGTAGAATTAGTTTACCTTAGCAACAAAATATTGCTTTCCTAAGCACCTTTGTAGCGAAGGGAAAAATAAATTGTGGAAACGATTTTAATCAGATGACAGGAATTATGCAAGAAAAAAAGGAATGAGAGCTTCCACATACATATACACAGTAATAATTGTATAAAATCTGACTAGCTTGACAAACACTACGTAATATTTGAGTTGTAGATTTTTTATGCGATAAATACGCTTCGAAAAAATTGCAAAAATTTATATACAGTTACGAGGTAAATAATTTTTGGCTATGTGGTGGAAAACCATGCAGAAAACGCCATCACCATGCAACACAAATAAATCAGCAACAAGAGGAAGGTAACAGCGATAGAAGTTGAAATACTATACGCAACGAACTTCCTGGACGCCTGCATTTGATAAATGAAGCCACGTGTCTTATCAGCAGTTGGGCGGAGATGGAAATGCGAGTGGGTGGATAAGTGCTATAAAGGATGTGAATTTTGAACAAGAAATAAGGTGACTATTAGAAAAGTACACGAGGGTTGCTAATCAGATTTATCATATTCTTAAGGAAAGTGCTCAGGCTCGTAAACTTTCGATGAGCTTGAATATGAAATCTACATGAACACATACAGTGTTTGTCCAACGAATTATGTGCGATAAGAAAATATAATATTAGAGAATCTTGAAAAACACAATAGGAAAATATACAAAAATCTTAAAAAACTTTTTAAATATTTATATATTGAGAGGAGTAAAATGACAATGAAATTAACACAGTTTGTCCAAAGATACGCATTTTTTTACTTTGGGTATGCTGCCATCACATATGAACCTCATATGGATTGGAGATATCTCTTACTAGCTTGATCAAAAATTAATTTGAAATACAAGTTTATTCCTCAAAAGTGATAATATCGCCTTCAAGGTACTTCCCATCAACTGCAATGCAATTAGCTATGCCAGAGTTTTATCCAGCTGTCGAACTTGATTCCATTTCTGGAATTCTATTTTCGATATAGGCATCAGAGCTGCCATTGATTTTCCCATTACTTCCTTTTGAAAGTTAAGGCGCGTTCCCCTTGGTGGTTTTTTGACTCAATCAAACAGCAAAAAATCGCAGGGAATTCGTTGGCTGTTGGAGAATATTAGTTTCGTTCTTGGTCAAAAATTCACGGATAATGAAGGCACTGTGCTACGATGCGTTATCATGTTGCAAAATCTACGAGCTGTTTTCCCCCAAATCATTTCTCTTTTGGCGAATTGCCACACGTAAACGTCTTAGAACTCCCAAATACTAGTATTTATTAACTGTCTGACCTTGCCGCAAAAATGTATGGTATGCACTAGCGTTGTAATCCATAAAAACCGCGAGCATCGCCTTCTTTTTTGCCAGAAAACGTCGTGATTTTCTGGTCTTGGTTCATTCGGAGCCCTCCACTCACTCGCGTGATCTCTGGATTGCCTCTTGTCCCAAATAATGATGCGTTTGATGAATGTTGGGTCGGATTGAGTTTTAAAAATCATATATTTACCGATATCAATACGGTCCCTTTTTTGCGTAAAATTCAGGTCCTGTGGGACCAACTCATTAACTACAATCTCTTGAACGGATCCATAAGCAATGCTCGAGCCCTCTGCTAGTTTTCTGACGGTTGTTCAACTTTTCTTTAATTTTATTGATACTTTCTTCAGTTGCTACACGTCCTATCGTCTGCCACCATGTCCATCATCCTCGATGGACTCACATTCTCTTCTTAGACGTTCCTGGAAAAGCATTTTTAACTCATCAAATCTGTTAGTTTCGGCTATAGGTTTTTGCTCTTGTGACGAATTTTATAAGAAGCCGTTTTATATAACCGTTCGTACAATTGGCGATGAATTATTGTATACATAAGAACATATACACTTTTAGGTACTATTCAAGAAATATATAAATATTGCATAGTTCAGCGGTGAACAAAAGATTTTTTCATTTTTTGATAATTTTCCAATCAAATAGCCAAAAATAACTCGCCATTTTAGGCCGTTCATGTTGCACATTCGCACGAAAAGTGATAATCGGAATGACAAATGCCTGTAGAAACCAAAGAATTATATAAAAATCATGAATCAAGGATTTCTTGGGATGTGTATCCAAATTTTTGTCGCCTGTGAGATTTCGATGTATTTCACTTTTTAAAGCAGCTTGAAAGACGAAAGGTGACACCACACGCTGCAATGGTTGCATCTAATTGCAGTTGAGTTCGAGTAAAGCCTCTTTGGCAAATGTAGAGGAAGCCGACTTCAGGTCCAGGGTTAGGCTCATTGCCGCATGATACCAATCACGTCGCCACGTGCGCCGTTAGATCCATTCTCCTAAAATCCCTTTCGCTGTGTCCAAAAACTATGTTTCTTGGGCTTTAGACAAGAGTGACACGAACGACCGGCGACTTTCCGCGCCTGGCAGGGCTTCACCAACAAAATACTTCTTTTAAATAAATATTTTAACTTCGAGCCACAATCGGTTCGCATCCAATTTCTTTAATTTTGGCCAGTCCCAAAATTTTGACTAATTGAAATCACATCCATTAAATAACATTTTCTCGCATATATTACATAAAGGGAAACCCTCGCATATCAAGTATTAAAATAATAAAAAACTGAACAAATTTCCTCTGAAGTAATTGAAAAAAAAAATGTAATTGAATTTGTTTGGCACCTTTACTTTTTACTTGCCGCTTCGCTTGCCTTTCTTACGTCATAACTGGCCCACAAATTTTTGAATGGCAAACCCTCGATAAATGTGCAGAAATCTGCAAAACGAAACAGAAAATTGAGAGGATGGGGTAAGAAAATACTCAACTGTCAATAGAATAAGCCGCTTGATGGGTAAAAAATATTATAAAGTAAGTATATTGGGTAATCTTAAAGGTTCAACAATAAGTTTGAATGAAACTGAAGCATTTTTAATGAACTTGATTATGCCATTACTTTATCAAGAATTTCTTATAGTTTTTTGTTCAATGTAAGTCTTTTTGAGTTTTCTCAACGAAAATCTAGTTTAAATACATTTGAAAGTCTCTATTTAACTCAAACCTACTCCACTAAGCTATGAAGGCAGATTGACATAACAAGACATAATGGATCGCGACACAACAACATCAAGATGCATACCCCAATTTAGGAGAAGGAGCTTATCCAAATGCTCCATCAAGGGTGTAAGCGCCAATTATATATAAATGTGTATTTAGATATTATATATGTATATATAGTCGTTGGTATAGGTTTCGAGTATTGAAGGCTAAGAAAGTGAGATTCAGACACAAACGTCATTCTAGGTTTCAGCACCTCTACGTTCTTGTGTTACCTAAATATCTCATCTCAGAATGAATAGCATAAGAATATTTTGCTGTTGTTTTTATAATCACCGCATGTTGTCCCCAAAAAGTTCTTTTCATGACAGAAATTAATTCAGATGCTTTGCCATTGCATGCCGAGGGGCGAACGTATTTCATGCTAATGGTTTTATTTTATTTTCGAAATCAACAAACAATTCCTCTTACGGACTACTTACTACAAAATTATATTTAACAAAAAAAAAAAAATTTTTCTTACTTACTAAATAATACAAAAATTTCGTTATAAAATTGTGCACTTTGTAAAAAATGTTACGTAATTAGGCGAGTGGATTACGTTTGTAGTCCACTCGAATTTAACTTCAAATATACGGCCTAATCGTGGGTCTACCCTTTTAATTTTGTACTAAATTAGTAGTTCTGCATATTATAGACAGCTATTGAAACAGGAATTGACATCTTCAAGGTAAGTTTAAATTGGCTATTGATTAAAGGTGGGTGGATTACGTATGTAATCCACGCGCCTAATGGAGGGTTAAAGGGTTAAAATGTCACAGATAGTTTAATTCAGCAGAAAAACGTAGTTTATACTACTGTGGGCAAAAAGCAAGGTGAATTTATTCGACAAACTTCGCGGGATTAAAATTTCGCTCTAGTTATTTTTTTCATGAGTTGGTGGTACTGTTGATAACATCTGGGCCAACTTTCATGTGAATGTTATTATCAGTAATATATTTACGCCTGTGTTTACCAAACGACCAAGAGTGCATTTTTCGATTTTTACAATGTCTGACTTGATTGAGCAGAGAAGTGCCATCAAATTTTGTTTGCGGAATGAAATTTCGGCTGCGGAAACGTTTAGCATGCAGAGGGCATTTGGTGATTCGACAATGTCGCAGAAAAATGTTTATAAGTGGTACAAAGACTTCGAAGAGGGTCCAGCACGTGTTGATGACTTGGAGCGCTCCGGAGGACCATCGACGTCAACAGACCAACACGTCAATAAAGTGAAGGAGTTAGTGCTCAAAAATCGTCGGTTGAATTTTAAAGACCTTACTGATATGATCGGAATATCAGAAGGATCTGTGAAAACCATTTTGAAAGACCCTTTGGGCCTACGAAGAGTCAAATCTCGTTTGGTACCGAAAACTCTCAATTTCTTGGAAAAAGGTCGTCGCGTTGATGTGTGTGAAACAATGCTTTCAGACTATCAGGACAAGCTCAAATGCATCATTACGGGAGATGAGACTTGGATTTATGCTTACGACCCTGAAACAACCGACCAATCAAGCGAATATCGTGCTAAAGGCGGGGCCAGACCGAAAAGAGCACGTCAAAGTCGTACAAAAATAAAGGTCATGATGACAGTTTTTTTCGATTTTCGTGGTGTGGTGCACTATGAGTTCCTTCCACCTGGCCAAACTGTTAATAAGGAATATTATTTGAGCGTCATGCGTCGTTTACGTGCAGCAATACGTTTAAAAAGACCAGAATTATGGGCCAACAACTCTTGGTTTTTGCATCACGATAATGCACCGTCTCACACTGCACTCGTCCTTCGTGAACATTTCGCCGAAAGTTCCACGCATATCGTTCCGCAACCACCGTATTCGCCTGATTTGGCTCCGTGTGACTTCTGGCTATTCCCAAAACTCAAGAGACCACTCCGGGGAACGCGTTGGGGGAAGAAGGGGAAGAAGGTGCTGATGGCTATACCGGAAATGGACTATTTCGCATGTTTCGGGGGTTGGAAAAATCGTTGGCATAAGTGTATTTCATCGAGAGGGGATTATTTTGAAGGGAATGAAATTAATTTACAAGAATAAATAAAGATTATTCATTTTACAACCAAATTCACCTTACATTTTATGTAATGTATAATGTAAAAGCAAATTCAATAGAATTCGAGATCTCATTGAGTTAATGAAGAGAACGAACCTATTCAAATGGAACGGCTATTTATTAAATAAGACCTGATTGGGTCCGAAAATTAATAATTTATAGAAGAGAGGAAAAGGCAATTTCCCTCCTCAAAATAAATATTCTCTACTTTCTAGCTGTTTGAGATTAATTAAAACGTAAAAGTAAACGTAAGTAAACGGGATTTATATGATGGAACAAATGCAGTAAATAGCACCTTAAGAGTATATGGACCTGCATATCGAAAAATCATATACATACATAGTATAAAAGTACATATAAAGGGCTTTCCAATAACAGGTGTTAGGAGTTAAACAGGAGAGATGATTAACGATTTTTTATGGCCGGAATTGGATGGTATTGTTCTGGACGAAGATTATTTTCAACAAGACGGCGCTACGTGCTACACAAGCAACGAACCCATTGATCTTTTACGGGAGAAGTTTCCGGACCGTGTTATTTCTCGAAGAGGTGATCACAATTGATCACCGAGATCTTGTGATTTAACACCTTGTGATTTTTTCTTTGGGGTCCGTTGAAAGAGAAGGTCTACGCCAACAGCTCAGGGTCGATTCAAGACCACAAATATGGAATTCGTGAGGCTATCGAGGACATAGGGCAGCCACTTTGCAATACGGTTATGGGAAATTTCATGAAAAGGATATTGTCCTATAAGCGTGGTCGTGGTGGTCATTTGCCTGATGTTACTTTCTACTATAACGGGCATACCTTCCTCTTTATAATGAAATAAACATTCAATCATTTATATTAAAAAATAGTATTTTTCTTTGAATATCAAAATATCACCTCTTATTGGAAAACCCTTTATATTTGAGCTTAAAGCCTTATATCGGCAATTTGCCATCGAACTTTTTAGACTACCCAATATTTACACCCACCGGCTGTCAATTCCCAGTACGGCAGTGGCAACATGCCACCGACAGACAACAATTGATGTCAAACATGCCACACGCACCAGCAACGCTCATCATAATTTTCTTGTTGCATGTTACATACACACATAGGTATCTTCATATTTCTCCCTTCCTTCTCTTAAATATTACACTCATCGCATTAACTTGGCCGGTGAGGTTGCCTTTCGAAACGTGCGACTGGGTCTTTTGGACAAGCGCGCGCGTGCCACAACCACGTTTTAAATTAATTCTATTTGGTTATTTTGTTAACGCTATGCTAATGGTAATGGCAAAAGAATACCTCGCCAAACTACGACTCCATACTATATTTGGTTAGGTATTTGTAGATGTATGTGTGTATGTATATACTGTATGGCTCTGCGATGGAATAATTCAAAAATTTCATTCAAAAACATGACGTTTTCATTTTTATTTAGTTACATACATATAATTATAATGTGAAGAAGCGCTAGTGCGGCAGCAGATATTAGTGGCGCGTGATGCCACAACAGACACCGAGCACTAAGAGTACCTCCAACAAAATTTGTTTTTCTGCTATTTCAACACATTTCTCATTTTTCCTTACATTTTTTTTTTTGTTTTTGCGTAGTTGAGGGTTGGAGTTTTTGTCTTGAGTGTGGAAAAATTAATTATGTTGAAAATGCAACAATTGCTGGCGCTGAATACTCAATGCATTATGCGGCACGCATGAGCAGTTGTTGGTGGTAGGGTGGCGCACCCTCGTTTCATTTATACATTTTTTTTTAACACAAAAATTACATTTCTATTACGAGTACACACTTATTTGTTGGAAAATTTTTGAAGAGTTTTGTTTGCTGCACATTTTGTGGAAAATTGTAATTGTCTGCTAGCGCTCGTACTAAACACATAAAGTTCCTAAGCTCATTGCAGCCACACGCATTCGCACAAGCACACACTTCACTCTCCTTCCCACCTTTACGTAGTCACGCGTACTCGAATTTACATGCACTTACATTTGAGTGTCATTATTACTCATTTGTAGTTAGTAGTTGTTGTTCAGCGAAGCATAAAATTGCACGATAATAGCAGCACAATGGAGCGCAGAACCTCCGCTAGCTACTAACTTCGCAGTAAAAGGTAATGCTTTGCCAAAAAAACAAAAAAAAAAAAAGCTGAAATAAATGTGTCAGTTTTATAGCTTTGCCACAGGCGCAATTTATTGTGGTAACTGTCGCCATCAGCCTTCAACTATCGCCAATAGGCATCAGTGTCAGTGAGTTTGCCATCTCGTGTGACTAAATCCTAAGGGAACAACGCCATATGGTCGCTGTTATGCTGCCAAGAACTTTTAAAGGGGGAGAGAAATATATTTTTATACATTTATTTATGAAATTTCAAGTGGTGTTGGGAAAAGGGGTGCTGGAAGGCATCACTAATCGTTGAAAAATTTGTTATTCTACTGATTGATAGTTGTTAACATCCTTTTAGTCACACCAAAGCCAGGCATATAATTAAATGAACTTACAAATTGATAAACGAAAATTATGAGAGGGCATCTGTATTCTTATCTGCATCTGCTTAGCTAAAAAGAGTGCCAATCAAGCTGCCCCTTAAGTTATTAGGAAACCCTCCAGCTATTTCGAAATTAATTTAGCAATGGTAGTCATGCCTTAACTATCCTAGTACATTTATCGTAGTTGTTCTAATATGGTTTTCTGGGTATACGAATGTACCTGAGAATGAGTCATTTGATTATTTGGCTTATGTGCCTTCGTGTTGTGCCCGTTCTGTGATCATCGAAGACATTGTCCAAATGGGTAAACTATTCTTCACTAAATGATTACTAAGGGCAAGTGATCATGCGTACAGTTTGATGAAATATTTTCTTTTAATAAACACATTAATTATAATGCTAAATTATAATTATTAATTACATGAAACACTTTTTTTGAGTAATGGAAATTTTTATTTTAACCTTTAAGTGCTTCATTTGTTATCTGTTGCTGTATATTGCAACTGTCTTCACAAGTATCAAATATGATTGACGTACGACGCCTTTTGCAAAAATTATCAATCTTCCGATAGGGTTATTAATTTTGCGCTACATTGTTGAAAAGCCTACTCTTTGCCCCGCTTTGTAAGAAGTTGCGACCAACATATCTTTAAGTTATTATTTACCTCAGTGATTCGCATAATTTGGAGTACGAGGTGTGTTCAAAAAGTATCGAGAATTTTGTGTTTTTCAAAAATTATTTATTTATTTATTAATATCTATTTTGTCCCCTTCAAAGTAATCCCCATGAGATATTATGCACTTGTGCCAATCTTCGAAGCACTTCAAAAAATCTTTTTTTTATCTTTTTCAGCTCCTCCTTCGATGCCGTATCGTCAACCGTAGCGTAGCGTCGTCCTTTCATGGGCCTCTTCAGTTTCGGGAGCAAGAAAAAGTCACAGGGGGCCAGATCTGGGGAATACGGTGACTGTGGCATCATTAGTGTGTTATTTTTGGTCAAAAAGTCGCGCACAAGCAACAAGCAATTTTTGTCCTTCCACAAATCCGGGCGCTTTTGGCGGGTTGCTTCGCGCAAATTGCGCATAACTTGCTGGTAGTATTCCCTATTGACCGTTTTACCCTGTGGTAAGAATTCATGACTCACAATGCCCCTGCAATCGAGGAAAAGGGTAAGCAAAGCTTGGGTCGCCGCGGTCAGAGTCCAACATCTTATTAGCAATGTTCATGCGATGCTGCTTTTGGTCGAAATTGAGCAGTTTTGGTACGAATTTTGCGGTGACCCGTCTCATGCCCAAATCATTGAAAAAAATCGAATAGCACGAGCCAATCGATACGTCTAGGTCCTCAACAACTTCTCTAACGGCGATTCGACGATTGGCCAATACCATTTTCTTCACTTCATAAATTTTTTCGTCCGTTGTTGAAGGGCTCGGGCGTCCGGCACGCTTTTCGTCGTTGACATCTTCTCGGCCTTCTGAGAATATTTTGTACCACCGATAAACGTTTCTTTGGTCCAAAGTAGCTTCTCCGTATGACACAGTCAACATTCGGAATGCACCCGCGCACTTAATTTAACTTAATTTCGTTTTTCATACAAAATTTGATACAGGTTCTTTGGTCCATCTTTTTGAATAGGTAAAAATCGAAGGCGAGCCGAAACATGTGCAAGCAAAGCTGTCAACAATTAACCTAAACATTCAAAATGGCCGAACTCGGCATAAGTGAGAGACATGAGTACTAAGATATCGCCAAAAAAAAATAGAAATTCGAATATACGTAACCTGCGAAAATGCAAAATTCGCGATATTTTTTGAACACACCTCGTAGATACTTATGCACAGCTCAGTTTAATACCACCTTAGGTTTTATTAAAAAACTGTGAATAGTCGAGGACACAATAGACCTAAAGGTCGAACTGCACTCCGCTATACCGCTATTTCATAACTTATCTTAACTATCATTTAATGCTTTTTGCTAATAGTGGGTTTTGAGTGTGGATCAATTTAATGATAGTCGAGCACAAACCTACTCGACTAATTTAATTGACATCAGTACTGGTAGGCGTCATTTTCGTTCCTAAGAGTTCATTTTAATTTCATTTTATGTGTATCAGTAGTACAGAGTAAAATTTAGTTATTTTAGTAGTACTTC